>JARHVA010001139.1:3072500-3100000 GCA_037957365.1 Torreya grandis
TATAATGAAACAAAATAAAGTATAACCAAATAATATAATGGGTAGTTTCAAAGAGGGTAGATGATTTATAGAGGCAATGAAGCATCTCATATGTCACATTTGAAAAAGTTATCATTACACCAAGAAACATTTGTCAAGAGGATGATTTTGAACTATCCTCTATAAGTTTTATTGATTTTAACTCACTTATTAATGAAATGAAAACTATCCTAGACCTCTCCTATACATCTTTTCTTTCTCCTTCTCATTTGGCTTGTAAATGGATCCTTCCACCAGGAGTATGGCGTAGCCCTACAATTTTATATGCCTATTGAAAAATAAGATGACTAATTTTACCTCCTATTATGGTTGTATGTAGTGTATTATTTGGATTATTGATATGATCAAACGTAAATAAATTTCATCTTAGTTATTCTCTCTAATAAATTAAATGGTAACATAACATAAATTAAATACCATCTTAGTTATTCTCTCATTCTCTTTAACTTCATGCAATTTGACTCATTTTTTAAGGTTGTGAAGAGTGTCATCAAGGGTTTCATGGATTTAGAAGTGGAAAATATCTTCCCTTCTAGTCTCACTTGACCTTACCTCTTTAAAATTCATTGATGTGATGGGGTATCTCTAAGAGATGTGTATGTTTATTGTAGCCTTATAGGTTTTAGTGCATATGAAAATAAGTGGTAGAGGTCATAAAGTTTGGTGCATCACCTCCCTTTTAGTTTATAATTTTTGTCACACTTTCCATTTACAAGTAGTAGTTTAGTTTGTAGTTTCTAAGTGATGCATCAAGGGAGATATCCCTATTTATATGTTCAATCCATTCTTTAGGTCACCCAAAACCTAGAATTGTTCCCATGCTATCACTTAATTGAGGAGGCTTGAACAATCTCCTCAAAGGTGTAACTTTTGATGATAATAGTTCTGGCATACCAGTGGGATAAGAGACTTAATTCATTGAATATTTATTGGTGTTTCTCTTCAATTCACAAGCCTTTGTAGGCATGAAAATAAGAACCAATGGAAACTCCTAGATCATTTAACTAGTTTTGGTAGCCTAGGTATTCTTTTAAGCAAGTAATCTTTCTATGTTGCCTCTATAATGAGTTTTCATGGTTGAGTTTGGAGTGGATTTATGTGTTACTCAAATTTTTGAGCCAAGACAAGATTATGTTGATCCTTATCAGTAGTTTATTGACCCTTATTATCAATATGTTGACCGTTAGTAGTAGCTTAATGAGCCATATCATCCCTATTTCAATCCATATCAGCCCTACAATGGCCCTACTTACCCTCTATATGACCCTAGATATCAATATGACTAGTCCTAATATCAAGAGTGCTACTCTTATTCCTTTCCTCATCAACCTTATCAAGATTTTAAACCTACATATTAGTCCTTAAAGGCTTTCCACTAGCAAGAGTTAAGATATAAGGAGTGTATAGCTAGGAAAATTCAAGCTAAGAAATAGCAAGACTCTCAGCTGCTCATGAAGATGTTAAAGAATGAAATGGTGATGAGAAAGATAGATGAAAGTGTATAATTTATCCAAGTTGTCCCTATTCATCTCATTCAAAACATAAGGGACTCATTACAATTTGCAAAGAGTGAGTGGGGAGCCTTTATGGAGGGAAACTAACATGTCCTAACCAATGAAAGGTTGTAAATAAGAGATTTGAATCAATGCATGGAGGATAGGTTATGAAGATGGGAAATCAAATAATTTCAATATATTCAACCTCAATTACCCTCACCAATCCTAATTCAATCCTATTGTGTTCCTAACTTGCTCCAAATTACAATATTCCATTAAAAAAGGCTTGATGCTATGAAATCCTCACTCATTGTTCCTCAAGCTCAACCTTCTCTCCCTCAAGAAAATTCTCACATGCTCATCTAATAAAAAAAGTTTGAGGATAATCGAGGGTAGTCTATAAGCTTCCCAAACCCTTCATCTAGCCCTCAAGTTGTAATACACCATTAAGAGAAAGCTCCTAAATTCAAGGTTATAAGTTGGAAGAAAGTGGTAGAGTCATGGGGGAAGAAAGATGAACCATTCTTGGATCATGAAATGAAAGACCAAGAAGAACTTATGCCTATTCAAGCCCCATACCTCCTTCCTCAAGAACCCAAAGCCTTCCCATCATGAAGGTCAATCCAAGAAGGAATTGAAATCAATAAATAAATTATTTTTGAGAAGGTTGAAGAACCTAAAACCCTCCCATCATGGAGGTCAATTCAAGAGAGCATTTCAATGAAGAAGGAAGCCCTTGTGGAGAAGGTTGAAGACCAAAACATATCAAGGTTTGAAGGATTAATTAGTTAATTGAAGGATATGAATGATAAGATCATGGATCTCAAAGGTTCAAATCTTGTTTACGAGTTTGAGTAGCTCATTCTTAAGGAAGAACATGTTCTATGGGAGGAAAATGAAGAAGACCAAGTTGCAGCTATAAGTGGGCCTCAAGAAGGTTTTGAAGAAGAAAATTCAAGTGAACATGAAGAAGAACCCATCATTAGCACTCCCCATTGTGAAGAAAAGAGAAAATAAGTCATTGGAGATGAAGGGAGATGTGATCTTCATCATGTGGCAATATAATTTGAGGGAATAAACACTCTTGAATGTAAACAAAGCTCAATTGAGATAGTTGAATTAGTTGCCAAGCTAGATAGGCATCTCAATGAGACTATGGATGATCAAGAATAATAGTTATTAAATCCTCTTAATGAATTGGAGTATCTAGTTATAATAGAGATACATTTGGATACTTTCCAAGATGCCTCAAGTAGCCTAAAAGAGGTAAAAGCTTATTTTGAACTCTTTCCTTTGACTAAAAATGATGGCCTTATTTTTTATTGTAAAGAGGAATTGGTTGAATTGGAAATAAAAGAATAACAAATAAATGTTTATCTTGAAAGTCTCTATGAAGAGGTTGTGGATAGTATTGAAGTATAAGACCTCCCACGTGAGTAAAATAAGGTATTGAGTGTGCTTGAAATGGTTTCTAAGGAGCATGAACCAATCACTTATGAAGAGCAGATTAAACATGTGAAAGTGGTTGTAGCCCAAGTGAATTGTGATAAAGATGCAATTGATATTGTAGTTATCCCAAATAAGCTAATAGAATATATGAATCAGACATGACATTTGTCTAATGAAGCCATTATGGGAGTTGAGATCTTAGACAAGCTCATAACCTTTAAATAGTAAAGCCAAATTGCAATAATGATTGATGACTTCTCAAAAAACCTCTACAAAGATCATGATCATATGACAATAGTTATAAAGGTGATGGAGATGTACTCAAGGTGAAAATAATATGTAGGATGCCTTCTCAAGTCAATGTGAAGAGTTTCAAGATGACATGTGGAAGTAATATTTGAGCATTTGTAATGAGTTTGAGACTCTTCAAGGGCCTATATATCTTGTTGGTAAAGTTTAAGATGATTGTGAAGCTACTCTCTTCCTTTAAAAATAATGTGAGAACCCTTAAGAGATCATTCAAGACCAAACACACCATATCACTAATCCACTTGAAGCTAAAGATGATGTTGCCCATATGAGCCAATATGTGATCATGTTTGAGGTGAATTAAAACATCAAGGAGAAATATGAGGTGAGTCTTGAGTCACATGATGAGTATTTATTCATTGAAAACATGTTTTCTACTGATAAAACATTTTTGAGTATGTCAAAAGAGCTAGCAAAAAAGAGGTCAACTCCACCAAACATCATGTCCAAAGGGAAGCTTACTCTACATCATTGCTCATATCATGGAGGAGATGTTTGCAAAAAAATTCTTCTTTATCTAGGAGGAAGATATATTAAGGTTAGGTGTAGTTAGTACTATTATTTTACTTTATTTTTGCTAAATGGTTTGTATCACAAGTGTGTGTGTGTGTGCACCTTGATTTAGTGCATTATTTTGTCTTGTTCTATGTTTTGGAGGTATCTAGTTGTGTTTATTGTTTTAAGGATTTTTAAATCATGTTCAAGGTCTAATCAGGTTTGAAGTTGAGTTATGTGTGACTCCATGGTCCAATGGATCGACAAGGCAACTAGTCTAAGGTGTATAACATGCATGAAATCCTAGGAGGTTGCTAATTGTGTTAGCCAAATTTGGATACCATAGGTGATTCTAATTTAAAAACTTACTTTTTAGCTCATGTTTAACTTTTTTGATAGCCTTGAAGGTGTTTGTCTAGCTCATATCTTGTCTTGTAATGGTAATTTGTCTTGTTATCCTAGTAGTGTTAGAGATATCCTAGGGTGGTATAGCCAAAACATGAGGTCATTATCCTCAAGTCATTGTATAGTGGTTATAATTTTGTCCTTCTACAGGTCTAGAAAATGTTAAGTTAACTTAGCATAAATTAAGGTATTTTGAAAATGTTAAGGATCTCATGTTTTAGGCTTGATCAAGTCAGATTCTCATGTTAACACTTATAATCAATGTCTAAAATTCTTAATTCAACATAGTAGACCCTAATAAAAGAATAATCATGTGAATGAGGTCATCAAAAGTGATATAGGTCTTCAACTTGAATTGTAAAGAGATAAGTCTTCAAGTCATCCTCATGACTAGTGTAATGTGGTACAAGGTGGTGGGCAAGTCTAAGGGCTAAGTGAGTATCTAATATGTGAATACATGTGTCAAAGGAGCTTGATAAGGTTATTTAAATGTAATTGTAGTTTCAATGTCATAAATGTAGTTACAGATCAGAAAAGTGGTCAAATGTTATAGGTTCAATGTCCATAAGGGCATGATCATTCTTTAGAGGGAAGTTTAGTCACTTTTATGGATTGGGAGGCTCATCTTCAAGTGGAAATATATGAAAAGGTGTTTATTCATCTCCCTCAAGTCCAAATCCATACAAGGGAGTGAATTATAAGTACAATCATGCAAAAAAGGTACTTTCATTCCTATTGAGTCCCTTACAAGCTCATAAAGACTCATTTTTAGATGTTTGGTATGGCTATGAGAAAGGGTGTCTAGTTAAAATATATTAGCCAGTGATGAGGACCCTTATTCACTTCTAAATCATGGTCATATTCATGAGTTTCGTGCCCTAGGATTTATGAATGATTGCTAATAAGGTAGGGTGGTCTTAAACTCTACTAAAACCTTTGAAGCTTAGTTTTGGATAATATGGTTGTAATTTTGAACTCATTTATGTAATGTGAGAATTATGAATCATTCATAAGGGTATTACCAACATTTTAACATTCTCTTCCACCATCATCAAGGCACATTCAAATTAGTGGTGAGCAAAAGGTCTTCATATGGTGAGTTTATAGGTTTGATACTCACATGCCTATTTGTTTTGAGTTCAAAGATGAAGAATGAAGGTAGTAACAATCCAAAGAGACCAAGAGATATGTACACATACAAGGTTATCAAAGTGTCATGAAGGTATTAATTATTCCAAAATGAATAAAATTTGTAGAGAGCCTAATCAGGCCTAGAACCTCAATCAATCACCTATAGGAAGAACATGCAAGTTTGAGCATCATGATGCCTAAAGGCACATAGAAACACACTTTAATAAATGTTGGGTTTTTTTTTAACCTATTGAAATAATATTCAACCATTTTTTTTGAAGGATTCTAGGCCTAAAAATCTCTCTTAGCCTAGACTATCAAGTCTGCTAACTTGAGAAGGCTAATCCTTTGCTTAGAACTCTAAGGAAGAGGGGCATGGGATCCTAAACACAATGTGAAAGGTGGATAAGGTTGTTGGAATGAGAATATTAGTATTATTTTTCTTATCAAATCCTAAAACTCTATGAACCATTATTAAGAAGATATCCACCTCAAAAAACATTGTTTTGCCTTATAAATAGCTCAAGAGAGCATGGTTTTTTGCTAAAAACTTGGATGAAGAGATGAATGGTTAGAAATGGAATTGGGAGGTATTGAATAGGTACCTATAAAATTATTTTTTATAATTGAGAGTGCTTGAAGAGGCCTCTTATTTATGAACATTCATTAAGAAGTTTACTTGATCAAAACCTTGCAAACGCCAAATAGGAAACCAATGTCTAAGTTTTACTTATTAAGTGGAGTAAATGCCATTGAATGAATTTAAAAACATATGAGAGACCTTTATTTATCCCATGGGAACTTTAATAATCTATTTAGTGGCACATGTGAAGTGAAAAACACATTAAAATGGTTTATTTTTGTAGGTTGTAGGCCTAAACCAAGACATAAAAACTCAATCATGAGCATGTTGAAACTTTGAATGAGAGGATGGTGTAATCATACTTCCCATGAACCTACTCCTCCCTATGATTATATATCAGCTCAAATGTAGACTAAAAACCCTATACAACCTACTCTAAGACATTTTCCACCTGCTTGGACCTCACCTACATCATATCCCTACCACCATACATCCCTAGTTCACATTATGCCTTTTGCATGCAAGACAAGACTTCTTAGAGACCTCTTGGGCCTCTTGAGATCCTATTGACCAGACCTAGTCAAATTTTGACCTAGGCTATGGCTTGTGTAAAGGAAACCCATGGCTTAGGACACACGTTTCCTTTACCAAAGCTGAGGCCTAGGCCTTGACCTGGGTAGAACATTACAAAAAGCTTAAATTTGAACCCAAATGGAAAAAAGGATTAATTTTAGGTCATTTGGTGGATTTGGGAGGGGATATATGTCTCTTTATCATTCATTTGAGCCTCTCTCTCTTCTCATTCCATCTCTCTTGTGATTCTTCTCCCCTCTCTTGATTCTCATGCCTTCTTGAATCTCTCTTGGTTCATTCTTGGCACTCTTGAGCTTGATTGGAGATAGAGAATCCCATATTATACTACACTCTTACTTGGATACTCCATTGCTACTCTTAGTTGTTCCTAATTCCTTGTTGGCCTGATCACAAGCTCTTATATTTGGCATTACACCTATTTTGTGCACTTGGTTGGAGCTTTTACACCATTGCAAGTTTTCACTTCACCTCCTCCTTTGCTCTTGGTTCTTGGTTTGGACATCATCTTTCATCCAACTTAGTCTTCACCCTAAATTTATTCCTATATTGGATTACTGGCTAGTATAACATCTACACTTCATCTTTGATCTTGATCTAAGGACACTTTTCTATGTAAAGTAAAACTCCTTTTTTTGTGTAGTGTATATATTAGGGTTTGAATTGTATATGTTCAAAGAATACTTTCATGGATTTAAATTTTCCTTTATTGATTACCATTGTTATCTTTGGAATATTTTCTCATTGCATAAGTATAGATATACATGTTCAAAACACATTAGAAATCTTGCTAAAACATTCTCTCCCTCTCTTGCTAAAACCTATAAAATTGAATTGATAAACAACAATAGTATTGAATTGGAAGGATAGATCAAATCTAGAATAGGCATGCTCTTGAACCTTTACTTGAAAATGTGTTTGTTGCACAAAATGTCTTTTATTTGGCCTCAAAGTGCTTTAATTTCTAGATTTATGTTTAATTGGTTATCTCATTTCATTTAGTATTATTGCTTTCATTTTGTTATGTAACCAATAATATAGTTTTAGCCACTTGATTTACTATGGTTGGATTTTCTAGAGGTTTATACATAATTTGTGTACTCATTTATACTAGCCCCAATCTAGTTTACAATTCTATCTATAGCCTGGTCCAAGATGACAAACTAGATATCCACTATATACCTCCTATAGCCCATAGAACCCCTAAGCCTTATAGCCTCTTAGTGGTTTGATTTAACACCCTACTAAACACTAGTGGTTCCATTTATATTCATGTAACTACATTATAGCATGCTCGATGGGACCTCACATACAATTTCACATTAGTTTTATCCCATTTAGATCTCTCTTAGCCAATTCCCCTCTATTAGTTATTAGGATTTGCTTTTAGTTGTGTTTCGACTCTTGCCTTGGTTATTTTCTCTTTCTTTCATTTTGTGTCTTTCTCTTAGTTAGTTCTCTGGTAGTTTGCCTTTTCTATTATCTTCCATGTTTCTCATGCTTCATTACATCTATGACTGATCTCCCACCTTTGGTACACCAATCCTGATGGATTCAAGGTCTCATCTCTAAGCTCACTAGTGACCAATACACATTTGCAATGGAATGCCATAGACACCATGGACCTAAAAGCTTCCCTTGACCCAACATGGTAGTATACACCCTCTCACATTAAAAAGGGAATAAGATATGAATGAAGGCATGATGTTGAAACTCTTCACTCATTCTCTTTATAATTTTTAGCTCCTTCTAGATGACTTCCTCTAATTTTTTATTATCTCTAGGCCTTTTAACCTCATCATCCAATCACTCACTTCTATGACACAAGCCAAAGGTGAGTCAAAATTTGATTTTGAATGTATATGGTGTTCAATTATTTATATATGCAAGACTTAGTTCTTGGATGTCCAACTTTATGAAATGTTCATGTGAACATTGACGCAGTACATTCACCTTGAGGTCCTCAAGAATGAACCCACCTCTTATGATGAAGCTATTAATGATTGTCTGAAGATAAAATTATTTGAGGTGCGTATAAGCATGTGGCTCATACCTTCCCAAAATTCATCCTCTTCACATGATCATAACCATAAGGTGATCAGTGATGGTGTCATTGACTCTCCTCCTAAGAAAAAGAATAAGGACAGCCATGAGGTTAATGCTTTGATTAAGAATCCAGCTAAAAAGAAGGCTTTTGACTCAATCACAAAAAAACAATGGATCATGTTTCCTTATGACCCAATCAAGTTTTATAACTTACATCATATGAGGGGGCATGCTAATGATAATTGTACCACCCAAAAGTCTAGTGCACAAGCCTCACCTCCATCTCAGAGTTCTCCTCTTGCAAAACCCAACTGTAAGTTGAATGTTTTCAAAGAGCCTCTACCTAACCATGATAAGGAGAAGAAGAAGAAAAAGAAGAAGTCAAAGGATAAGTCCTTACATTCCCATTCTTTCTCTTCTACCTCTTCTAACTCCTCTTCTTAGGCTGACTCAAGAGGGAAAGCCAAGTGTGAGAGTAGCAAGGTTGTTGTTTCTATCGACATAGCCTCTACTAGGTACAAGTGATTTTTAACATGCACTCTGATTAAGCCATTGACCCTATTGGAAATACTAGTGGCATTTGACCTCCCATGTAGCCCATGAGGGTAAGGAACCCTAAAGTTAGATTTGACTTTTAGCATAAAATCCTTCCCAAGGCTAAATAGTGTTTGTACTTCATCATAGAAGAGTTATAGGGCCTATCAACTGGGATCTCCATTTGGGACCTTCTTCACCTTTGCCCAAACCAAAGGGGTCTTATATTCAATGAGTTTGGTCTCCCTCATAAGGATCTACTATGTGATGATGTCAAAGTTTTGTTTAACTCTGATATACATAAGCACCCTCATCCTCCTATCTTATCTTTTGACCAAGCCTCTTTTCCAAATGATTCAGTTCTTACAAAGAGGGCTCATTTCCCTCTCTACATCAATAATTTTGTTGATGATTATTGAAACAAGTAGTGCTTTATTGATGAAAGAGATATGTTGAACACCATGCCCCTATGTGTGTTTAATGAGATCAAGATCAGGCGAAAGAAGCTCTTTGATTCTTATCATAACTGTGTTAGTTTTAATGACATAGTTATGCTAGTTAGGAATGTGAAGCTCTGGGTCAAGTTTGGCCCCAATATTTTTAGAATAAATTTATGTGTGTTAGACCTTGATCTTTCATACAACATGATTCTTGGCCATCTTTGGACTATTACCATGTAGGCCGTCATGTTAGCCACATTTTGTATGGTGTAGTTTGTGCATGAAGGTGAGATTCACACCTTTGAGGTTGATGTAGATACCTAGGTGTTTCTCTACATAAATACAAATCCATTAGGTAAAGATTTGGCTATATCCTCACATTGCTATATAGAGTCTCATACACCCCTTATTTCTAAATCTCACTTTCTCAAAGATAAATGCTTCAACTTGACCGAGTATCGATCAAAATTCATTCCTTTAGAGTCTACCACATTTGGCTGACTCCCTCTTCTACTTCATGACACCAAGCCAACCCATCTATTTTTAGAGACCTCTTCTAAGATTTCTCCCCAAATGTTGAGTTCTCCTTTGTATCATGATTTGCCCATCAGAGTGTAGGTTCTCTCCATGCATCTCCTACTAAAATCATTAGGATGGTTGAATCTAATCTCAAGTGTTGTTTCATTCATGTTATGATGCAAAAACTATTAAATGAGAGAAAGGATTACACCAAGCTCATGTGGGCTTGTCATAAGCATCATTATCCCCTTAATCACCATAGTTTGGAGATTTATCTCATAGATGGGCTAACCCCAAGCCATCCTACAGTGAATGTCCTAGCGATTGAACTCAAAATGTTAGAGGAGTTGTTCTCTCCTATGCCTAAGTGTTTCAAGGAAGTTAATGCTATGGAAGTTAAAGGATCCATAGATTTCAACCTTGGCACCTTAACAATGCCTAAGATCATCAAGATTAGTGCTAGCCTTACTCCTGAGGAACAAAATATTTTATTCACCTTCTTTCATAAAATTTTAGATGTATTTGCTTTGGAATATGCTGATATGAAGTGAATGGATCCTAACATAGTCATCCATAACCTCATTATGGATGATGACACCTAGCCCATTCACCAAAAGTGATGACCCATGGCTCTTAAAGCCTCCTATTTGGTTAAATCAAAGATTGAGAAACTCATTTGAGTTGGCTTTATACAAGCTATTGACTACCCCCAATGGATTTACAACATTGTCCCCATTATCAAAAAGAATGGGGTAATCTAGATTTGCATCAACTTTCAACATCTCAATATGGCCTACCCAAAGGATAAATTTCCTACTCCTTTGATATACCATATTATTGATTCCACCACTAGATTTAAGATCATGTCCCTCATGGATAGTTTCTCTAGGTAAAACCAAGTTCATATTGCACTCGAAGACCAGCACAAAATGACATTCACTACCCCATTGGGTACCTTATATTATGCCATCATGCCTTTTGGTCCAAAGAACACTAGGGCCATGTATCAACATGTCATGAGCCATAATTTTCATAACCTTATCCATAAGATAGTTGAGTGCTATGTTGGAAATCTCCTCAATAATTATCATAAGGATGAACATGTGTGAGACCTTAGAATCATCTTTGAACATCTCTGAGAGTATCACATCAATCTCAACCCTGAGAAGTGCATTTTTGATGTTTTAGCTAGAAATCTTCTCGGCTTCCTTATCTCACAAAGGGGCATTAAAGTGCATCCTAATAAGATTAAGGTGATCCTAGATATTCTTCCCTTGCATAACCTCATCTAATAACAATCCATTATTGTAAGACTCAAATGTCTCAGATCTTTCCTCAAGGAGTATGCCCACAAATCCATACCCCTCACACATCTTTTGCACAAGGACACTTTGTTCTTGTGTTCTGCTAATTTCCAAGTGGATTTTGAGTAATTAAAAAGGATGCTTCATAATCTTCCCATCTTGATGGCACCCATTGAGGGGTGTGAGTTCATATTATACACCTCTATCACTGATCTTTCCATTGAGGGCATGTTGTGCTAAAAGAATGACACAGACAGGGAGAGATCAATTTATTAAATCTCTCACATGTTGGTTGGCCTTGAACTCAACTATTATATTTTTTAAAAATAAATACCTCTCTCTCATCTTCACTATGAAGAAGTTATGGCATTACATATTGGGCCAGACTACCAACATGATTGTCCAGCCCAATCCACTTCGCTACTTGCTCGACAAGACACATCTTATTGGCAAGACTATGAGGTGGATCATGCTTCTTTAATAGTTTAACCTACACATCATTAACCAAAATTACACCAAGGGATTGGTTGTAGATAACCAACTCATTGAGTTTCCACTACCCAACCCAAACATAGAGCTGGTTAATGATACCTTTTTGGATGAGATAGTTTACTTAGTTAACTGTGTTGAGGTCTTTGAATATGATTGGTATCAAGAAATTATCCATTACCTTACATACCAATCTTATCCTAAAACTGTATCCTCACAAAAATGCTATTAGATCTATAAGCTTGTCATCTGCTATTTTGTCATTGATGGCATCTTGTTTAAGAGGGTTATCGATGGTGTATTGATGTAGTGACTCACCCCTATGTATATCCCTCTCACATTTGAGGAATTCCATGGGACCTTTTATGGTGGCCACTTAGGAGGGTAATCCACCACTTAATGCATTATCAAGATGGGTTACTACCAACCTACTCTTGTTAAGGATGCAATCCAATATACCAAGAAGTGTAGAATGTGTCAATTTATAGGGGATGATATCAATGACTTAGTTGACCTATTACACTTTATTTTTCCCACTTAGAATTTCTTGGTTTGCATTCTCAACTTCATCAATGAGTTTAAATGTGCCTCTTTTGATTGCCATCATTGGTTCATCACCACTATTGACTATTTTATGAAGTGGGTTGAGGCCATGCCTCTTAATGGCATGTGTAGGAAGACCATCACCAAGTTTGTCCTAAACCAACTTATTTGTAGGTTTGGGTTTCCCACTATGATCAAGGCTGATAATGGCCCAGACTTCCAAAACCTTGTGATGCATGATCTCATTGAACATTTTTGGGTTCAATCTCTATTTCTTCTCTACCCATTACTCATAGGGAAATGGGCAAGCAGAGTCTTCAAATAAAAATTTAAAGAAGATGCTTCTTTGTAATATTGCCCAGTCCAAGAGATACTAGTATCTCATGGTCTATCCTACCCTTTGGGCCTATTAAACTAGCTTATGAATGGCCATAGGGGCAACCCCATACTCTCTTGTGTATGGGTCTAAGGCTATTCTTACCTTAGAGGTCTTAATCCTTTGATATGGGTTAAGATATTTGGTTCTCTCTTTGATGAGGAAGAATGTGCCACTCATCTTGCCAAACTTGAGCAATTAGATGAGCGACACCTAAGCACTCTTGAATACAACCATGCATACCAACACTATTAGCACCACTAATTCAAGAATTTGGTGCACCCTCATCAGTTTAAGTTGGGTGATATAGTCCTTATTTTTAACAAAGAACATAGGGAAAACTCATACATAAGTGATTTGGCCCTTTTGTCATCACCACCTCTCTAGAAAATGGGGTTTCTAATCTCTTAACTCTCAAAGATGATCCCCTGTGGCACCCAATCAATGGTTTCCACCTTAAGACATTTCATGTCTAAGGCCCATGTGGCCCTCTAAGAAAGTTGCCTATGGTGGTAAGGCAAACCTTACCTCTCTTCTATCACCACTAACCTCCATGCCATTTGTATATGTGTATGCACGTGGGTTATTTATTAGTAGTTTTTATTATCTAATCACATGTCTCTAGTAGTATATATTAGATGAAGCATATACATCATACAAAAAATCATATACATAAATGCGCTAATAATGAGAAAACCACTATATATATATCTCATAAAAAATACATGTTTTTCTCTAGGTACATCACATGGGCTCATAGTCCATAAAAAATACCATATGTGTGGCTACATATGCATACCCAGTTAGCCTATGACTGGGTGGTATCTATGATAATCACACTTTAGGTGGAGATCTAAATATTTACCTCTTGACCAATTGAGCTATGGTCTCCTTTGGTGTAGCCAACTAGTCTACCCTCACTCTAAGTGCCTCAACTCCTCTGATCTACTCTCTAGCTAGCTCAAATTATAACCAATTGAACTTGGCCTCTAATCTCACTAGTCTCACCTCCATCTCTATTAAATTCATCTTATAGTTTTTTGACTCAACTTCTAATTTTGGAATCCCATGCCATGCCCTCATCAGCTCAAGCAAGACTTGTGCACCCACATGCCAAAACTGAGTATGTAGCTCTACCCTGACTAATAGATGTGGTACCTACTCTATCATTGGTGTGCCTACTACATCAAGAAATATCTCCTTCAGTAGGAAGTCCACCTGGGGTCTAGTCTATCTGGGTTGGTCTCCTGCACACACACATATGTCACATATGCTAGTCACATATTTTCTCTCACTAAGAATGAGTATCAAGATGAAGTGATATCTAACAAAGACAGTTGTCTTACCTAATAGTGATGATGGCCTCTATGGCCCTATTTATAGTCATAATACTCTTAGTGGTGGTGGTCTTTGTCATGATGGCCTCTCTCCACCATCACCCCCCTCACTCTACCTTGGTTGTCATCTAGACTCACCCCCAATTTTGCCTAGGATATACCCATCTCCCTCATAGATCCTACCTCACTAGATGATGGTATGATCCCTATGGACCTTAGAGATCTTCCTATCCCAAGTAGGGCTCTAACCCAACATACTTTGGCCATGCTATAGACCTATAGGGATCTTTGATGTAGCTTGAAAATATGTTTGGATTTAAGGTGATTTATGTGGGCCTTACTTGCTCTAAAAATTATGAAACTAGTGTTACGCCCTCCTCTATTGTAGGGTATGCCTTGCTACCATATGGCATCCTTGACTAAGTCAGTGGGAGCCTCTCATAGGTCTAGGATATGAGTAGACTAGGCTATGTTAATCCACCTGACCCTATACACTAGATGTGATCCATCTACTAGTATAATCCTCCTAGGATGTACTAGCCCTAGGCAAATCTTTGTCCTTCCTCAACTCATTAGAAAATCCTATCTATGATAGTGGTAGCCATCCTATACTCTAGATAGTGTAGAGCCTCTCAACCATGGTCCTTTCTATCACTATCTAGAGAGTGGGTACCCCTGGTAATGACTATGTAATCTATACTTCATGATTATTTTGCTATGAGTAGGGTCTTACCAAGTAGATATCTACTACTACTACATCTGGCACTGATAGTAGCTCTATCTCTCTAATCATAAAATCTAACCCATAGAGTTTATAGACATCCTCTATGCTAAATACAACCTCTAGCTTAGGCCCTACCTAGAACACATGCCTCTCAAGTACCCATGTGGTCACTAATGCTTTCACTAGGTCTCTAGAGTAATGTAGTGAAGGTACATGTACTAGATGCCAAAGTCTTGCACTTCGTAGGTGATCCTAATCTACCATTGGTAGAGAATTATCCTTCTCAATCAACCATGTGGGAAATATCTCCTAGTTGGTCACCTCACATGGCCCATCTAGTTGTGCTAGCCTCTCTTTCACCTGTGAAGGTCCTACCTCTTTTGATAGGCTAACTATGTCATGTGTTTGCATAAGCAAGAAAATAGGCAAATGGATTAGTTAAATAGGTGAAAAAAGAGTAAGATCAATTCAAAAAACTAGTAATTTTCTATGTTTTATACCTATCTACCTCTTTTTTCTCCTTCCCTTTTCTTCTAGCCCCTTCTTGGACCTCCTAGGCTCCTTCGAGCTCCCTAGGGACCCTTTTTGGCCCTTTTCTACCCAAGGCAACAACTTATTAGGAAAAGTTGTGTCTTGGGTAGCCCAAACTATGGCTTGGGCCTACCCAAGCAATAACCTAGGGCCTCATAGGCTGTAGCTTATGTTAGGATGCCCTAGGAGCCCCTAGGGCTCCTCTTTTCTTCCTTTATAGGGCATCATTTGGACCCCCATTGGTCTGAGTTGCTTTGTGTCATCAAGACCATCAATTTGACTACTTGTTACATTTGATTTGTGTATCAAATCACCCAAAATGAGTCAAATTGCATTTAGGGCCTCCCAAACCCCCAAAAAAGGAATAAATTTGACAAAGTTTGTTGATCAGACTTACTCCAACCATCTTATGCATCTCTAGTGCTCTCCCATGTCCTCATATGCTCCACTTGGGCTTTCATTATTCCTAGGCTCTCCTTTGGATCTTGTAGAGTGAAAATAAGAGTGTAAGTGACCTCTTTTCTCTCTTTTCCCCTCTTTTTAGCCCTTTTTCTTGCTTTTTATGGGTCTTTTTTGGGTGTTTCACCCATTTTTGCATTTCAGACCATGAAACCTCCATATTATAGGTTTTGACATGTTTTGAGTGAATTGGTGGCCTCTATTTTTTAATCCAAGGCTTCTTTAGGCATATTCTAGCCCTATTTTAGTTCTTAGGGCCCCTTCTGACTCCCCATTGACCTCTTGGGCTCGTGTCCCATCTCATGGGCACCTAGGGATAGAAATTACTTGTACTTGTTTTAGTTAATCATTTATATGATTTTTCTTAATCGATCCATTCTAACTCCCTCTCTTTCTTATTTATCATGGTTGCAGGTAGGGTTGTCAGCTAACTATGGTGGTTTAGGACTTGTTCTAGTCTTGTTGATTGGTCTTCATATTCTCTAAACTTCCCCCAACTTTCCCTTATTACCTCTCACCATAGTCAATTTTGGTCAACCATTATGATTATGTCTTGATTTCATTATATGTTTCCCTCATGCAACTCACTTACACTGCTTCACTTTGAGATCACCTTTCTACAGTCATTAGTTTTATGTCCTCAATCCCCATCATGATGCACCTCTCAGTGGTGATTCACACCAATGGTGGCATTTGGATCAACCTAGGACTAAAAGATATAGCTTGGGTTATTGATGATCAGTGGGGCCATGAGCTTGTTGCAGTTGGTTTCTTCCTTATTAGAAAGGTAAATAATGCCACTGAATATCATGTAATCATTGGCACCTTAATTGATGCCTGTGAGTTAAGAACGTGCTATATGCAGTTATTATCCAAATCACTCTTAGTCATGTCTCAACTCACCAGTGTCTAGGTCATCCTTATCTCTAAGTTTTTTCCCCTCTTCAAGGTGGTACATGATTTACTCTCTTTCTTTAAGGATGTCTAGTTCACCCATATCCCTTACAGGGAGAACACTAAGGCTAACACCCTAGTGAATGTCATTCTAGATAGTATGATGTGATTTGATGTCACTTATGTCCCTTCTTTATGGGAGCTAGAGTTAGAGTTGGAGTTGGATTTTTTATCATTTACACTCTCACCTATGGATCATGCTATCGACTTCTTCTACCATCATCCCTATCTGGTAAGTGTAGGTAATATTTCCTTTTATCTTTATAGTTATTGATTTTATTTGATTTAGTGTGGCTTTCAGGTACTTTATAACACTCCTTGTTCATTCAAACACTAAATACTTATACCTCAGAGGCATATGTAATCATACTTCCTATGACCCTACTCCTCCTTATGATTATATATCAGCTCACATACATACTACAAACCCTAAACATCCTACTTTGAGACATTTTACACCTACTTAGACCTCACCTACATCATATCCATATCCCCATACAACCCTAGTTCACATTAGGCCTTTTCCATGCAAGACATGCCTTCTTGGAGATCTCTTGAGGGCTCTCAGGAGCCTATTGACCAACCCTGGTGGAAGTTTAAGCTAGGCTTTAGCTTGTGTAAAGGAAACCCATGACCTAGGTTACATGTTTCCTTTACCAAAGACATGGACTAGGTCGTGGCCTAGGTATAACATTGTAAAAATCCCAAATTTGAACCTAAATGGCCAAAAATGGTTACTTTTAGGTCATTTTGCATTTTTGGGAGGGGATATATGTCTCTTTCTCATTCATTTGAGCCTCTCTCTCTTCTCATTCCATCTCTCTTGTGATTCTTCTTCCATCTATTGACTCTCATGCCTTCTTTAATCTCTCTTGGTGTATTCTTAGCACTCTTGAGCTTGATTGGGGATAGAGAATCCCATATGCTGCTACACTCTTACTTGGAGACTCCATTACTACTCTCAGTTATTCCTTCTTCCTTATTGTCTTGATCCTAATCTCCTAAATTTGGAATTTCACCTAGTTTATGCACTTGGTTAGAGCTGTTACACCATTGCAAGTTCTCACTTCACCTCCTCCTTTGCTCTTGGCTCTTGGTTTGGACTTTAGCTTACACCTAGCTTGGTATTCCTCCTACATTGCTTCCTAGCTTGGATTCTTGATTGGTAAAACATCTACACTTCATATTTGAGATTTATCTAAAGGTAATTTTCTATGCAAAGGGAAAATCCTTTGTTTGTGTAGTGTATATTATAGGGTTTGAATTATTTTAGTGAAATAATTATTTTGTATGTTGCTTAGAGTAGTTTCCAAAATTTATTTCATTTGTATATGTTCAAATAATACTTTCATGGATTGAAATGTTACTTTTTTGATTACCATTTATCTCTTTTTAATCCTTTTTCATTGCATAAGTAGAGATATACATGTTCAAAACACACTATGAAACTTGCTCAAACATTCTCTTCCTCTCTTGCTAAAAACTAGAACATTGCATTGATAGACAAAAATAGTATTGAATTGGAAGAATAGCTCAAATCTAGAATAGACATGCTCTTGAAAATTTACTTGAAAATATATTTGTTGCATAAAGCATATTTAATTTGGCCTCAAAGTGTATTAATTGCTAGATTTATGTTTCATTGGTTATCTCATTTCATTTAGTATTGTTGCTTTCATTTTGTTTATGCAATCAATGGTATAGTTTTATCCACTTGATTTACTATGGTTGGATCCACTAGAGTTTCCTATGTACTTTGTGTGCTCATTTTTACTAGCCCCAATTTGGTTTACAAGTTTGTTTATATCTTGGTGCAAGATGGCAAACTAGATAGCCACTATAAACCTGTTATTGCCCATAGAACCCTCGAGCCTTCTAGCCTCTTAGTGGTTTGCTTTAGCACCCTACCAAACATTGGTGGTTCCATTCAAAATATTGGAGCCATATATGGGTAATACTCACACCATATAGAGTTGGTATAGGGTTATAATAAAACATTCTTAGGCATGGATGGAGTTCATAATGGTGTTTGATCCAAGACCATACACACACACACACACACACACACACACACACACACACACACACACACACACACACACACACACACACACACACACACACACACACACACACACACACACACACATACATACATACATACATATATATATATGTATGTATGTATGTATGTATATATGTACACATATACATACATACATACATACATATATATATATATATATATATATATATGTATGTATGTATGTATGTATGTATGTATATGTGTGTGTGTGTGTGTGTGTGTACACACACACACACACATATACATACATACATACATACATACATCTATATATATATATATATATATATGTATGTATGTATGTGTGTATGTGTGTGTGTGTGTGTGTGTGTATATACACACACACACACATGTATGTATGTGTGTGTGTGTGTGTATATACACACACACATGTATGTATATGTGTGTGTGTGTATATACACACACACATATACATACATATATATATACAAACACACACACACATACATATATATATGTGTGTGTGTGTGTGTGTATGTATATATGTATGTGTGTGTGTGTGTGTGTGTGTGTGTGTGTGTGTGTGTGTGTGTGTGTGTGTGTGTGTGTGTGTGTGTGTGTGTGTGTGTGTGTGTGTGTGTGTGTGTGTGTGTGTGTGTGTGTGTGTGTGTGTGTGTGTGTGTGTGTGTGTGTGTGTGTGTGTGTGTGTGTGTGTGTGTGTGTGTGTACATACATACATATAATTATAATACAAATAAATAAGTACATGAATGCAAAATAAATAGTTATAACCCAATAGTATGAATTTTAATCCCCTAATCACTTCAATGTGCAATTTCAAAGAGGGTGGATGAGTCATAGAGGCAATGAAGCATTTATTATGCTACATTTGAGAAAGTTATCATCACACCAAGAAACACTTGTGAAGAGGATGATTTTAAATTTTTATTTATTCTTTTTATTTATTTTAACTCACTTATTCATGAAGTGACACTTATCCTGGACCTCTCCTACGCCTCTCCTATGCCTCTCTTCTTTCTCCTACTCATTCTTTTTTATATGTATGGCCTGATTTGGGTTGTAAATGGATCCTTCCATTAGGAGTATGGTGTAGCCCTACTATTTTATATGCCTATTTATCAATAATATGACTAGTTTTACCTCCTCTTATGGTTATATGTAGTGTTTTATTTGGTTGATTGATATGATCAAGCATAGATTAAGTTCATCTTAGTTGTCTCATTCTCTTTGCCTTCATGAAATTTGACTCATTGTTGTAGGTTGTGAAGAGTGTCATTAGGGGTTTCATGGAGTTACAAGTGGAAAATATATTCCCTTATAGTCTCACTTGAACTTACCTCTTTGTAAAACATTGATGTGATAGGGTCTCTCTAAAATAAGTGTATGTTTCTTACAGCCTTATAAATCTTAGTGCACATGCAAATTAGTGGTAGAGGTCACAAAGTTTGGTACATCACCTCCATTTTAGTTTATAGTTTCTTTTACCCTTTCCCTTTTAAAGTCTTAGTTAATTTTTTAGTTCTTTAGTGATGCATCAAGGGAACTATCCCTATCTAGAGGTTCAATCCATTCTTTAGGTCACCCACAACTTAGGATTATTCCCATGCTATCACTTAAGTGAGGAGTCTTGAACAACCTCCTAAAGGGTGAAAATTTTGATGATGACAATAATCTTGATCCCAAAGATTAATTCATTAATGTTACACACATTCCTTTCAAAATTAAATATTTATTTACTTTCGCTTGTGTGTGTGTGTGTGTTAATTATTTGTTTGCTTATTGGTATGTTGTTTTGTTACTCAGTGCCTTAATTTAGCACATTATAATTTCCATTTAATTATTGATTATTCAAATCATGGTTTTTATTTTTGAAAATTTATATATGAATTATAATTTATTTAAGTGCATTATATTATACATTTAAAGCTTGATTTTCCATACCTTGTTTTAAGTTGTATACATTTACATTTTGAATTCAAAATTTTATGCAGTTTGACAAATGAATGTTATCATGATTATTTCAAGACTATGATTCATATTGTCATATGAAATATTAGAAATCAATTTTAAAAAAGGTTAACATGTCAATGGAATAAATCAAATACATCTCTATCTATCTGATCCAATCATATGATTAACAAACATCATGATGACTCTATCAATTCATCAAATCAATTCCTTCTTATTTGGGGAAAATTATCATTCCATGCTCAAAACTTTCATCCCATTTGGGGAAATTAAAAGTGCGTATATTATTTTTAAAATGTATACTTCCCAATTCTACCTTAATTTGGGTAAATTAATTCATCATTATCAGAAATCAAAGTGTGCAAGTGTTATATTAAGTGACATAATCTTGTCTATAGGTTAATCTTCTTTTCCATTCTAGATTATTTATCTCTTTTTTGAGAGCCCATCCATGTCCTTAATCTCTACATTCCATCTTGAGGGGGAATCATACCTAACTAATTTAATTCAAATCACATCTTATCTTTCCATTCAATCTCCTGCACATGTTAGTTGGGAATGATAAAATTATAGCATCCATTATTTCTTCATCTCATTTTTCATCCTCCTCATTTCATTTTTTTTATTATTTGAAAATTTGTTGCTTTTTCTACATATTGAAATGCCTTCTCAAACAAGGGTAAATTTAGACACTCCATTTTTATCACTTCCATGTCAAAATTGAAAAATGGAATGACTTCCTACAATTGTACACAAAATGGTCCTAATTCATTGTTCATCTAACATACGAGTTTGAATTCACCTTGGAGCATATTTATGTGGGATAATTCACCATACTATATCTATTAAATTATCATTATGGTCATTTTATCTAGTTAATTCTTTTAATTTGATCAATTTACTAATTCTTCTACTATGGTCTCAATTCATCTGTTCATCTAACATACGATTTTTAATTCACCTTGGGGCATCTCTATGTGAGATAATTCACCATATTAGATATGTTCAATTATCATTTTGGACATTTTATTTGGTTAATTATTATACTCTGATCAATTCACTAATTCCCTTTCACTACTCAATTAATACAATTAATGCCCCTTCTATAAATCATTATTCTAATCAAATTATCCACATTATATTAATAAAATTGATTTTTCATTAATTGAACTAATCATTCTTATAATTATAATTCTATGAAAATGGAATTATAATTTCATTTTAAATTATTAATTCCTCCTTTTCCTTCCAAAAGGCATATTTATTCAAGAAAGAATCTTGAGATCCTATGGAATATTATTTTATGAGCCAAGCTAATTTACTAAATGAATTAATATGCAAGATTATTCTCCACCCTTCATATTATAGATAATATGAAGGACCCAAAATGAATATTGTGAGATATTTTAGGGGAAAATTTTCAAACCTTCAACTTGGAAACAAGATGAAGGGCTTACATTAATTATCCATGTGCTTTTTTGGGAATGATTCTCCACTCTTCATATTGGAAACTAGATGAAGTGCCCATAATGACTTTCATAAATATATTATGAGGAGAATACTCCACCCTTCATCTTGAAAATAATATGAAAGGTTCATATTAATCCTTCTTTGATATTTTAAAGAGCCATCTTCCACCCTTCATCTTGAGCAAGATGAAGGGATTACATTAGCGATACGTGTGTTGACTTATGTGCATTATTGAGGACTCATTTATAATTGTTCATCTTGGGGTCCAGATAAAGTGTCCTAATTGATCCTTATTTATTTAAATAGACCACTTCTCATTAAAATTTATCATGCTCAAGTAATACAACAAAGTGTTGATAATTTATCAAGTCCTCTTGTACATCACTTTTTCAAAATCATCATCAAATTCAACTAGTCCATATCTTCAATGGATATGTCTCAAATGAAATTGGAATTGAAAAAGATCATTTAAAATTATATCTAAGCCAATATTTTGATTTTAATCTTATGTATTATTAGCTAATCTTTGTATGCTCACAAGGTCTTAGACTCGAGCATTTTTCATTCATTTAGTTTTTGATAGACTTAACATAAGATTTGTCAAAATATAGTTTATGAAGATTCCTAATGACATAACATTGATCAAATTGAGCCATATGTGGGGCATTCTATAATATTATGAGGATTAATTGAAGCATTCGATGACATTATGATAGACAAAGGATGGCATTTTATATCAAATTTAGGTACCAAGGGATTAGATTGGGGCATGAATGTTGTTCATGCAAATAATTTTCTATTTCTATATTATAGATCAATAATACTATGTAAACACTTTAGGTCTATATTCCATCAGTAGTGTTTTTTTAGATATGAACATGTTTCGAGGTTCTAATTTTACATATAAACTTATTTCAAGGTTCCACTTTTATAAATGAATTTATTTTGGGGTTTCATTTTTACATATATATTTGGTTTTAAGGTTCCACAAAATAATTATGATACTTAGAGCAGTGTGAAATTGAGGTTTTAATGATGCCCAACTTCTAGCACTCTTTATCGAATGGTGGTTGAGGCATTAACACTCATCAACCTATAGTTTTAGTGTTTGTATCTCCTTAGGGCATTATCATCACATGAAATTCTCCAAACAAGTTTAATAAGAGACAGCATGGTATGTGTACCCTCTAGTGTAAATGTTCCATGGATTTTCAATTTCATGTAGATTAATTATCTAGATTATTCAGATTGCTTAAATTGAGAATACATTGACCTATACATGTTTTCTTACTAGTTTGGCATGGATAAAATGGGATATTTATGGCATACCTATTAACACCAAGTGTGGTTAGCATAGGTACCATATTTATTATTTATCCTTTTCATTTAGTATTTCAATATTAAATTAAAATGGGGACATTTATGGACACTTAAATTTTTTATTAGACACTTTGGAAACACCAATTTTAGAATACTTTGACATACCTAAACATTGAGTAAACATTTTAATATTGTGAACACTTTTTATCTCTCTATCTACCCACTTGTTGACTTAGCAAAATTTAGTCACCAAATTTACCTATTTAGGATTAACCTAGTTTGTATAAGAACTTTCTAAAATATTATACGAGCGCTCTCCATATCTCATAACACTATTTTTCACTCCCATAATAACATTGTAAATATTTGGATAGTTTTTGTTTACTATAGGATCTACCTCTATCGAGTGTCTAGGAATGATTCAATAGCCATTTTTTAAATTAATAAATCTTGATTAGTTTGGCCTAGACATATTTCATGGGTTAGTCATCATGGGGAACAAGAAATATCCATCTATAAATACAAATAAATTATAAGTTTATACTCAATAACTTGGTCATAACCTATCAACATCTTATAAAGTCCTAATAAACTTGAAAAATCCATTATCACTCTCTTGACACATTATCACAAAGGCATACACATGAAAACTTCTAAAAGGAGATGTAAAATTTGCATGGTGCCAAGTGTCAAAATTTATGTTTAATTTTCATTCTATATTGATCATGATGTTTCACACACACACATAAGTGGGAGAACTATGTGTGATTTGAGACATATTTTGAGTATTAGAACTTAGGTAATGCTCAGTCACTCAATGGGGACCTAAATAACTAACTCATTTTTCAAGTCATATTGTGGTCAAAAGTGTGATTAGGATTTAAAATTAAGGAAAAGGAGAATAGAGATCAACACACATAACATAAATCAAGTGCACACATAAGAAGCATCTACATACACATGCACATAGGTTTGAAGAGTTACGGCCTTGTAAAACACCTAGGATAATATTGGCAAAGGCAATACAATATTCGTTGCCACATGGGTCACATTATTATTGGTAGTAACTAGATAGGGTTTGAATTAAAATTCTATGATATAAATAATGATAGAGCATACACAAAGCATTTTTATAATCATTGATGACTATTATTAGTAATAGAATACATAAATAAGATAAGTAAATCTCCCCTATTTTCATTTATTAATTAGAATTGTCTAAATGTAATATCAATTTATTCATATATCAATTAAGATTTTAGTTATTTCTATATTTTATTCAATATAAATTAGCCCTAGTTTTATATTATTTAGATCACATTAAATCAAAATAAGTAAAACATGTGCATTGAAGTTTCCAAACTATTATTATCTTATAGTAGGTACAAAACAAGGTAATTTTATTAGAATCAATAGGTATATTAGACAATCCTCCTCTTCATATCCTCTTATAGATAACAAAATTTTATGTGAGCCTTGTTTGTACAATTTTCATGTGAATTTACATGTGTGGACTCTCACTTGTGAATAAGACACCTATTGTCATATTCATCTTGATCTTGCACCTTATTATTTTACTGGTTGGATTTTGCATTATTCTATTTAAACCTTATTTATGCATTTTGAATCTAATATAGTTACCCCTATTCCTATATATTTTGTTTCTAACTTGTGTGTGTGTTCAGGATAGTGTTGGTAGGATCTAGACTATGCCAATTATCAGTAATGTATGATATTACTGACAATGTCCTAGCATATATTTCATGTATTTTTTAGTATGATGCCCTTGGTAACAATTTTTATTATCCTTTTGGGTTTTTTTGGGTTGGATTTTGCACCCCAACAATTACCTAATAAATTTTTTAGATAGCTATATACGTAAAGCCCTTAGGAGCATTTAGAAACAAGCATTGACTGAAATAAAAATTCATACAAAGAGAAAATAAACATCTAGCTTACTATCATTTTGCTTTAGCATAGATATGAAGTTTTTTAAAGGAATACATATAATTTCAAACTTCAAATGAATGCTTATACCAAAAGAGGGCCTAGTAATTTTTTTATTTATACTTGCATCCACATTATTTGGCACACAAACACATTAGTGGAAGAATTATGTGTGGTATGATCCATCTTCAAAGTATTTAAACATAGGCAATTCTAAACTATTCAATAGGGAGTGGCTAAGGTCTGTCCAAACCAACCTTTATAACCCATTTTTAGGATGTATTGGTGTCAAAAGTGAAATTTAGGGTTTATAAAAAAAGAAAAAGAAAATACATATCCATGCAAAGGGTTGAAGACAAACAAGTGCATAACAGATATCTAAAATACATGTGTAGAAATCTAAACTATCACAAATTTACACAATCACCCTAGATAGTACCCATAAACACATGATAATATTAGTTGATGTAGATTTTTAATCTTCACTGACAATGTCCACATAGGTTTGGACAATCTTTTCCCTAATCTAAATAATTACAAAGCTATTAAAGAATTGTTTTGAGGATTGTGATGCAAAGAATGAGAAAAATAAATTACAAATCAACTAAGTGTTTCTTTTCTCATTTTCTTGGTCATTTATATATTCGATAAGCATAATATTAATCTATATTTTGCACTAATATTGTATGAATTATGCCCCATCTTATGCAATATTAATTTCAATAGTTTTATGTTATTTAAATCAACTAAATCTAAAATTAATTAAATCCTTTTTGGTGAAATCAATTTTTCTTGAGCACTCAAAGCCCTAGGAAATTTTTTCTTAGGGTTTCATTATTTATTTTTATGGTTTCTTATTTTTTCATTTAGGGTTTGGTTTTTATATTTTATTTCTAATTTCCCCTTCATATCTCTCAATCTCTTTTAAGTTTTCAATTATTTCTTTCTAGTATTTCAAACCTTAGATTTATATGTTTTCCCTTAATCTAAGGGTAGGTCTTGCGATTATATTCATTTTCATCTTAGGGTTTTGTATTTATTATAAGCACGTGCATACCCCAAACCCTACTATGTCTCATCCTATAGATTATTTGTTTTCTTCCCATGTTTTGTCCTATGATTTTACTAATGAGTGGACAAATGTGGATGTAGATGATTACACTTGTGTGAGTAATGATAGTGCTTATGTGAATGATGATCATACTTTTTTGAGTAATGACAATGCTGATGTGATTAATTATAGTGTATATTCCTAAATTTAAATTATTTTATGGACATGGAGATCCTCATGACCACCTAGCACCATTTGTGTACTTTTTTGGAGATTATTCATGAATGGGTTAAGCCTTGGATTGGTTCTATAATTGACCCAATGGGTTTATATATTTTTTTAATAAAATTAGAATATGATTACTCATCTCATTTCAATAATATAAAACATACTATATTTATTTTGGAGCATCTTCAAATACTTCAATAAGGTCATGATGAGCTTATAGAAGATTATTTTTTCATATTCAAAAATGCATTATTGTTTAATGTATCAACCATTTGATTTGGAAGAATAATTCATATTTAGTAAGGGTAGAATAATTCATATTTAGTAAGGGTATTCTAATTTTACTTAAGGAAAGAGTATTTTACAATCCTTATCCTTATTTTATGAAACATTAAAAATATATCTTCACTTATGAGTGTGAACATATATGTGCACCCCAAAATTCAACAACTTGAAGTTTTAAAAGTAATCCTCTACTTAAGAAGAAAGTTATAAACAAGATAATTAATAAGAATATGAATTGCATGAGTTCAAATCCTTTAATTATGAGTCAAATCATCTGATTTGATAGATTCAAAGATAAACCAATAGATATTTTACAAACATTCCTTGATAATAAGTTGATAAAATTTCATTCTAGTTACCATCACCCCACACATCATCTAACACAAGTGGGGGAAATATCATTTTGTAA